>JAKRSK010007979.1:25000-53960 GCA_029891615.1 Natrix natrix natrix | reverse complement strand
AATTTGACCGAACACAGGTACGAGCCTATTTAAGGATGTACCTTGTGGCATTGAGAGTGGCCAAATGTCAATATTATGCCACTCTCATTGCATCCGCAGAGAACCGCCCTGCCGCCCTGTTTCGGGTGTCCCGCTCCCTCTTATTTCAGAGGCCGCGGGAGGCCCCTTTACAGGGTAGGGCAGAGGAATTTGGGAATTATCTGAAGGATAAAATCGCTCAAATCCGGAAGGATTGGGTCCCTTCCAGTGGTCCTGTAGAGGCGTCCGTGTCGAGTCTTGAGAGTCCTATCTGGGAGGAGTTTGACTTGGTTGCCATCGAGGATTTGGACAGAGTGCGTGGACGACTGCGACCTACCACATGTTTACTGGACCCGTGTCCCTCCTGGCTTGTACTGGCATCCTGGGAGGTTACACGCGACTGGCTCCTGGGCCTAGTGAACGCTTCGTTGGGTGAGGGGTCCCTCCCAGCCGCCTTGAAAGAGGCGGTGGTGAGACCCTTGCTCAAGAAGCCTTCCCTGGACCCCACGGAGCTGGCCAATTATCGTCCTGCCTCCAACCTTCCCTTTCTGGCGAAGGTTGTAGAGAGTGTGGTGGCTTATCAGTTTCCACGACATCTGGAGGAAAATGATTATCTAGACCCGCGCCAGTCCGGCTTCCGCCCTGGGCACAGCACAGAGACGGCCTTGGTCGCGTTGGTGGATGATCTCTGGAGGGCCAGAGATAGGGGTTGTTCCTCTATCCTGGTCCTATTAGACCTCTCGGCGGCTTTTGATACCATCGACCATGGTATCCTGTTGCGCCGACTGGAGGGGTTGGGGGTCGGGGGCACCGTTTTATGGTGGTTCGGCTCCTACCTTTCCGGCCGGACGCAACGTGTGTTGACAGGGGAGCAGAGGTCGACTCTGAGCCCCCTTACCTGTGGGGTGCCACAGGGGTCAGTCCTCTTGCCGCTCCTGTTCAACACATACATGAAGCCGCTGGGTGAGATTATCCATGGCTTTGGGGTGGGATACCACCTGTACGCTGATGATACTCAGCTGTACATCTCCACCCCGAACCACCCCAACGAGGCCGTCGAAGTGATGTCCCGGTGTGTGGAAGCCATACGGGTCTGGATGCATGACAACCGACTCAGGCTCAACCCCTCCAAGACGGAGTGGCTGTGGGTTCCGGCCCCCCGGTTCAACCAGTTAATTCCATCTCTGGCCATCGGGGGCGTGCAACTTGCCCCGGTGGAGCGGGCGCGCAATTTTGGCGTCCTCCTTGATGCTCGGCTGTCCATGGATGACCATGTGACGGCCGTGGCAAGGGGGGCGTTCCACCAGGTTCGCCAATTGCGCCCCCTATTGGACCGGGATGCCTTGCGCACAGTCACTCATGTGCTGGTGACGTCTCGCCTGGACTACTGTAACGCTCTCTACATGGGGCTTCCCTTGAAATGCACTCATAGACTACAGTTGGTCCAGAACGCGGCCGCGCGGGTGATTATGGGGGTACTCCCATGTGACACCTCTCCTGCGCGAGCTGCACTGGCTCCCTGTGGTCTACCGGGTGCGTTTCAAGGTCCTGATAACGATCTTTAAAGTGCTCCATGGCTCAGGACCTAGCTACTTGCGGGATCGTATCCTGCCCCATACATCCCTGCGACCAATTCGCTCGCACAGAGAGGGACTCCTCCAGGTGCCGTCCACCAGAAAATGTCGAGGGACGGCGTCTAGGAGTAGAGCCTTCTCTGTTGTGGGCCCAGCCCTGTGGAATGACCTTCCCCCGGATATTAGAACTACCTCTGACCTCCGCGCCTTCCGGATTAAACTCAAGACCCACCTATTTCAAGTAGCTGGCCTGGCTCAATCATAGTTCGTTCATACTGCTCCTGACGGGTTTTTTAATTTTGTGACTTTGGGAATTTTATTAGGGAATTTTAAATTGTGTTTTAACTGTTTTTTATTCATCTTCCTACCTCCTCCATGTATATGTACATGTATTCGTTTATTTTGTTTGTGTATTGTCCATACTGTTCTTATGTGTTTTATTGTACGCCGCCCCGAGTCCTTCGGGAGAGGGTGCGGCTAAGAAATAAATTTTATTATTATTTATTATTATAACAACTCTGTGCACAGCAGTACCAGCTTGACCCCTTTTAGAGTTGTGTTTGGGCAGGACTTTGTACCAATTCCTGAGTTGCCTCGAGAAAAACCGCAAATTTTGTCCCTCTCCGAGTGGAGTGACCAGCTTCGGCAAATTTGGCCCATGATCCGCAAGGCGTTGGAGGCTACTCCAACGGGCACACAAGAAACAGGCTGACAAAAAGAGGGTGAAGCAAAGGGAGTACAAAGTAGGAGATTGAGTGTTTTGTCCACCAAGTTTCTACAAACTACCCAGAACTCAAAGAAACTGGGGCCGAAGTATGTCGGTCCTTTCCCTATTGTGAAAATCATTAATCCTGTTTCTGTACGATTGGAGTTACCAAAGCATCTTAAGCGGATTTATCCTGTGTTTCATGTAAACCTGTTGAACCCAGAGCACACTTCTTCTTTTCGTGCACCCCTATCTGCACCCCCTGCCTCTCTTCTTATTGAGTAAGATCAATATTTTGAGGTTAAGAAAATCTTGGACTCCAGGAAGCATAGGACTCGAATTCAATATCTAGTATCCTGGAAGCATTTTCCCCCCTCCCAGGTTGAGTGGGTTGATAAATCTCATGTTAGAGCTCCTAGACTCTTACAGAAGTTCTATGCTAAGTACCCTGATAATCCTTGATCATATTTGAAATGTACATATCTTATGTTGTCTTTTCTATTGTTTTATTTTCTTGCAGGGATGACTTCTTTTCCTGAAGGAGGGCCGGATGTCAGCCCCTGTTTCACTATTTGCTTTCGGCTGCCATTGAAATAGGGAGGGGGGGCTGATATTTGGGAGGGGAAGTTTAAGTACAGAAGAGAAAGTTAAAAGGGAGTTTTGGTCTCACCGTCTACTGCGCATGCTGAAGACTAGTGCTGGGTGTTGGTCAAGGCCAACCGTCCTGCATTCCAAACTGAAGATGCTCCTTGAAGATGGAACTCACATGACACCTAAGGAATTTGCAGATTGGACAGTGGGATGAGGTTTACCAGGGGGAGGGGGTTGGTCACATATTGATATGTATGATTTCACGCGCTTTTGCCTCAGATCTTGTTTTGCTTAGCTGCTATCTTTTCATAACCGGTAAAAGAACTCTTAATTCTGCAAAATGGAGTTAAGTGGTTTTTTTCTTGGGAGGCTGGCTTGATACTGTAACTGCTGCCAAAGGTGCTTAAACAAAGTACTGAGCAAAAGTTCTGAATATTTATGCCAATGTGATAGTTCAGTTTTTTCTTTTTAATAAATTTACAGATATTTCTACAATTCTGTTTTCACTTTGTCATTATGAGATAGATAATTGAGGAAAAAATGAATTTCAAAAACTTACAATCAGACTGCAGCATAGCTAAATTGACAAAAAATGAAAGGGGTCTGAACATCCTCTGAATGCACTGTATGTAGATATTTCATTCCTAAGAAAATATGCCCAGGAATAAACAATACATTCAAGTGCTAAAATATAGATAGATAAAATAATCTTAAAGAAATTAAAACCAAAATATCCAAGATATCTTAAGTTCCATAGTCTTTTACCAGAAGATATAGACATTAAAGATCTGTACACTTAGCAATAAAATCATTTTGCTTTTGTCAAATATGGTTTATTTGTTTATAATCTCATTCATGAATCTGAAAAAAATATTCTTATTTATGGAAAAAAGATTTGGAGTGATAGCTACAGTTTAACTCTAAAAGTTTTTGAAGTGAATCCAAATTATTACCCTGTGAACAATGCCTGCTGAGAAAAGACAAGAGTTCAAAATCTTGATTTTGATTAACCTTTCAGTGCTTTTTATGCCCCCAATCCAGCTGTGCTGCTTTATGATGATAGAGAGGAGGTGCTCTTGGGAGGTATGAACAAAGAACATCATAAGTGAATGCCAAGAGTATACTGTATATCCCAAAGCAGGGTCACCCAAGGAGTGAAAGTCATCCCAGCTGCCTGGCCAAAACATACAGACACCTATATTGGGCAGCAGCCAAATAGGAATATGTTGCAGGCACATATTTTCTTTAGTAACAATGGCAAAAGCATAGATTCATACTGTGTGGGGGGAAGCAAGTGTAAACCATTCCTGTATTTTTAATAAAAAACCACATGGGCAGAAAATATAAAATGATTGAGTGGTGCTGGATAATGGACCTCTCAGGTTGGATGGCCCTCAACATGCTACTGAAGAGCTGAGGATCTTTCAGAATACAAATGGTGTTTATGACGTTGCTAGATTAAAGCCTTCAGGACATCTTAAGTTTCTGATGTTGTCAATCAGGAAAATAAAATCAGAAACAATAAAGACAGAATAACAGAACATGAAATGTAAAAAACACAGATACGGGAAAATTCAACACAGGGGAAGATAAAATAAAATGACTACAAACTGACATCTTAAGCATTAGCAAATTGAGACAGTCTTGGATTGCTCAGTTGGAGAAAAAACTTTCATCTATCGCTAGAGTGACTAAAGAAACCCCCATCTGTTTGGATCCTCTGCCTTCTGAATTCGCCTGCCTGCTCTACTTCTCCAGCTGCCCAGTCTCTACTCTGACTGATCTCCTTGCTTCATAAACCATGTCTCCAAAAAGACCACCTCCTGGAAAGCCTGGATTTGCTACTTCTGCCCCAACGTCTGCAACGTCTAGTCCAGCTACACAGTCAAAGATATCAGAACTGATGCAACCCAAGACTACAGAGATAGACTTTCAACAAATGCTTCAACAAATTTTACAGGGCCAGGAGGAAATTAAGAAACAGTTAAGGGAAATGAAAGATGAAATTAAACAGAATCAAGACCAAATTTTTAAGAATTCACAGAGACTGGACCTTGTGGAGGGTGGGGTGGCGGAGGCGAGGGGGGGGGTAGAGGCTTTACAGAAGGGGAACAAAGAACTTGACATCCAACAAATGAAAGCAGAGTTTGAAAGAATGTCCTTTTATCTTAGATTTCAAAATGTAATAGAAGCAGATGGGGAAAATATAAGGGACATTATGACTAATATTTTAGCTGAATATATACACAAAGATAAACAGCAGATGGAATGGGAGATAGATCTAGCCTATAGAGTGAATTCAGCATATGCCAGAACACATAATGTACCCAGGGAGGTTCATATTAAATTTCTTAGGAAAACCACAAGAGATGAAATCCTGGGTGTACAAAGGGGGCAAACACTGACATACCACGACAGGGAGATAACCATTCTGAAGCAGATTCCCAAAAAAATTAGGGAAAAAAGGAAAAGTTATTCGCAATTGGCGAATAAATTATACCAGAAGGGGGTGTGGTTTAGATGGTTGATGCCTGAAGGTATGCTGATATTCTGGGAGGAGACAAGAATCAGAATCAACACACCCATAGAGGCACAGGCCTTTATGGAAAAAAATAAAGCGAACCTAGAAAAAACAGATGACACTACAACGGTCATACAGGACACGGGAGGGGCCGGAGCTCTGCCAGCGGGGGGTGAAGGGGCAACACCAAGAAAGCTCAGATCACAAAAATAAATAAGAAAACCACAATGTTATAAATAGACCGAAAGTATTAATGAATTTATAACTAGACTATATACTATAACTTTATAAACTGATTGAAAAGTATTTTTTTCTAGAATTAATATGCTGATTTTTTTTTATGATTATGTAATAAGGTTTGATATTTTGATGTAACCTAGGAGTCTGGAGGGAGGGGGCGTCTGCCACACTTGCAACTGCCAAAATTTGTAACTATTCCACTTACCCTTTTCCACATAAATGTTTTTAAAAAAACCAATAAAACTTCTTGAAAAAAAAAAAAAACATGCTACTGAAGAGCTGAGGATCTTTCAGAATACAAATGGTGTTTATGACGTTGCTAGATTAAAGCCTTCAGGACATCTTAAGTTTCTGATGTTGTCAATCAGGAAAATAAAATCAGAAACAATAAAGACAGAATAACAGAACATGAAATGTAAAAAACACAGATACGGGAAAATTCAACACAGGGGAAGATAAAATAAAATGACTACAAACTGACATCTTAAGCATTAGCAAATTGAGACAGTCTTGGATTGCTCAGTTTCAGTGAGAAGATCACTCTGTTTATTACTCAGGATGTGAAAAACAAAACAGGAACAGTGTTGCTTTTATAGTTAGGAAAAATATAACAACAGCAGTAGTTTGCTACAATCAATGACTGTATATTATTGATTAGACCTCATAGACAACCATTTAATATGGCAATCATTCAAGTCTATGTTCAAACTATTGAAGCAGAAGTAGAGGAGGTTGACGAGTGTTATGATCTAGTTCAATTTGAACTTGACAGACCATGCAAGCAAGATGTACTCCTTGTGATTGGAGACTGGAATTGGACACTTGAGTTCAATTATCGTACCAAAGAAATGCTCAGGTGTTGACTGTAGAACACATCACAAATTGCTCATGTGCAAGTTTCAAGTTAAGCTAAAGGAGAGAAAGAAAGCCAGTTTCCACAATATAATCATGAATGTATATCCATATTTTTTCAAGAACATTAACTCCTCAGAAGCCCTGAAACTCGCTGATAAAAGAAACAGTGGAATTATGGAATAAATTTAAAGTTGTTAAGGATGAATGTGGAGGGAAAAAACACCTGCCAAACGTGAAGAAAGACAACAGAGCAAATTGGATGTCAAGGTAAATGGTAGTAATTGCTGCTATACAGTTTTCATGAAGCTGCTCTTGAACAGCATTGTAAAAGCTTCAGCTGATGCAGAATAGAATTGAGGGTTGTAAATGGTGTCTGCTGTTCAGCACAAATAACACAACTGCTTTGGGGGTTGCACTGGTTGCCAGAGTGTTTCCAGGTGCAATTCAAGGTGCTGGAAATCTTTTTTAAAGCCTTTGTAATAGGTTACTAAGGGACCATATCAGAGGTGGGTTTCAGAGGGTATCGTCTGGTACATGCATACCGGTGCAGAAATCAAATGTACCGGGTCTGGAGTGCCCCCCTGGCCTGCCCCCCTTTTGCTCCCCCTGCCTGCCCAGTCTCTCTCGCCCCGGCTGTCCGCACCATACTCCACTCACTTCCTTTGCCGGAGCAGGACTCAGCTATTGGAAGAAGCCCATACTTCCTTCTCTTTGACAAGCGCCTTGCAAAACCGGGACTTTGCAAACCACTTCTCAAAGAGAAGGAAGGGGGGAGGGGGATGGACTTCTTCAGACGAACCCAGAAAGGCCGCTTTGCCTCCGCTGCTCTCCTTCCCGCACTGCAGGCATGGCCTCGAGGGGAAGATGTCCTACCAAGACAAGAACATCCCTTGGATCACAGTGAGGTGAAGTGCCCTCAGGCATATTCTGTCAACTTTGGGTGGCCAAGATGGTGGAGCAGGTTGGTGAGAAGCTCCAAAAGTCCGGCAAAAAGGGGAGCGGGCACCTGGTAGGGAGCGCAGCTTCCCTTTCAGCCTCCGAAGCCACACTCGGCCCACTCAGCTCCCGGGGATGCTTTCCCGGCCGGCTGCTGATTTATAAACAGAAATTAACCATCTTCTTTTAAACTTTCCATTTCAATGAAAATTTAAGAAGTTTTTTAAAAAATTCTCATTAAAATGGAAAGTTTAAAAGGAGTTGGTTAATTTCTGTTTATAAAGGTCATGTAGCAGCAGTGCGCTGCTGACCGACCCAGTGCCTGGCCAGGATGGTGGGGCTGTCTTGGAGCATCTCCCAGCTGGGAAGGGGCACCAGGAAAAAGTGGGGGCGCCAAAAGCCCAACTGCAGCCGGCAACGGGACATGAAGGAGCGGCCCCAGGTTGGTGGGCTGGTGGAGAAGTTGCGCGGGCCTGGTGGTAGCAGAAAGGCAGGGGTTGAGGTTGCTCGGGGCACCTGCAGTGGGCGGCAACCTGCCGCCTGCAGGTCTCAGAGGAAGGAGGCAGGGAAGCGAGCCCCAGGCCTCATCTCTGCCTCCTTCCTCAAGAGCAAGGCTCAAGTCTGCCCACAGCAACTCCCTCATACCCGTGGCCAATGCAGCGGGGAAAGGGAGTGGGAGGAGCCCAGCTGTTCATGCTTAATTTTTTGGCTCATCGGGCGGCCCTATGCGAAGCCAAGAAAAGGTGGGCAATCGCCTCTCACCTTTGCAACCCGAAGGCTGGCATTTCATTTCTGCGGTGTGAATCGGGCCTTCAGCTGGCCAACTTGTGTAAGACAAGACATGCAGTTTGGCGGGCGGGCGCGTGACTTTGCTCAGGAAAACCTAGAAGTTGCAGAATCAGCTCTGCCTGAAGGTGAGAAGGCTCAGAGCTCCCCCCCTGCTCTCCCACCAGTAGAAGCCTCCCGGGAGGTTTTGGCTGGCGGATGTGCGGGGGGAGCTCCAAACCTTTTTGCTTTCAGGCAGAGCTGATTTTGGACCTTCTAACATTTTCCCATGCAGAGTCACGCGCCCACCATTCTGCCTGCCTTGTCTTACATAAGTTGGTCTGGGGTGGGTGAGACCATCTTTGGGGAAGGACCATTCCTTCTGATAAGCTTACGCACTTGAAAAGCAATGGGCATAGTTCCACGCCCACAGTTGATCCCTTCCTGGCCAAAAGGGCGCCTTTTTGGTCCCAGCTGGGCTTCTGGAAGAGAGTGGCCAAAGCAGCTTCTCTCTCCTCCTGCCAGCCGAAGGAAAGCCCCGGGGAGACAGTCTCCATGCACTGCTCTGCCAGGCTGCCACAGACGATCCTCCACTGACCCCTAAAGAAGAGGATTTGCCACAGCTTCTTTTTTAGGGGTCAGCGGAGGATCAGCTCCGGCAGCCAAAAGAAGGAGGAAGAGAGAGACACAAGAAAGAAAGGAAGGAAGGAAGGAAGGAAGGAAGGAAGGAAGGAAGGAAGGAAGGAAGGAAGGAAAGAAGGAAGAAAAAGAAAGGAAGGAAGAAAAGAAATAGGGAAAGAGATGCACAAGAAAGAAAGGAAGGAAGGAAAAAATGAAGGAAGGAAAGAAAGAAAGAGGGAGAAAGATACACAACAAAGAAGGAAGGAAGGAAGGAAGGAAGGAAGGAAGGAAGGAAGGAAGGAAGAGAAAGAGAACTTATGATCACAATTGAGCTCAAAATTTTGGTTGCTAAGCAAGAGCGTTGTTAAATGAGTTTCACCACATTTTACAAGTTGGTCACTCCCATCCAGTCACATAACTGCCAAGGCACGCTCACAAAATAGGCCACATCTACAGAATAGGTTCTAAAAATTTTTGAAACCCACCACTGGACCATATTCTTCTAGCAGCTTCTACTCATAAAATCTGGTCTGATACAATGGGCATGCTCCAGGCACCATCAGCCAGCTGGTGGGGACTAGAAAGTAGCAATTGTTCTTTGAAATATTGTATCCATCCGAAGACACTTTCAGGAACTTTAAAAGCCCAAAAGCAAAACTTTATTGAGTACATCATTTTGGCACTGAAGAAAGCAAAACCAACTCTAAATTTTTCCATGCAAGCCTTTAAGAAATAGGTTTTACCCCTGCTCCTATGGAATAGGTCACATTGTCCAGTTATGAACCATTCTTTTGTTTTGATAACAGTTCATATCTTGGCTGCCATCTGCAGAAATTTCCTTTGCTCTCATGGCTGAAGTCTGGAGCATTTACTTTCTATCTCACCCTTCCCTCCCCCAGTTCTTTTGGCATGTTGAAAAGCAGTAATGGTCACATGATGCTTAAGTTTTCAATCTTGACACATTGTCACTCCTATGATCAGGATGGCTACTACACTGCTGGCCTTTAGGAAGGCCTTGAAGATCTGCCAAGTGCCTTGGTTTGGTGTCATGAGTGTGTGAATGGTCCCATTTTATACTTATACTGAAATAGATGGATTATAATATATTTTGGCTTTTATTTGTATTTAATTTCTTTTTATATAATATCTTAATTATTTTTATGATTGTTCACCATTCAGAATCACTGGTTTGAGATGGGTGTCTATACAACTGAATAAATTGCCAAGAGGAAAGAAATCAGAACCAAGAGATAAAAAAATTCAGAAAGAAACTTTAGAAAGACTTTCAAAGAACTGTTAGAACGGACAAACTGCAGTATTAAAACAACATGTGTAAAGACATTGAATGGAACATCAAAGGAAAAACACTGAAGTTTTTCAAACTATTTCTGAATTCAAAAAGAGGTTCAGATCTTGAATTGATACACTAAAGGATTTCAATGGAGAACAACTTATTCAAAGGAGATCAAACTAAGATAGAAGAAATATACTGAAATACTTTTCAATATAGGCAACAATATTCAAAATATCTAAGATGATGTTCTCTACTTACACGAAAGTCTAGTACCAGATAGTACTAGAACCAGATGTTCAAGCTAACTTTATAAAAGGCCAAGTTACAGTGGCAATGAGGCATCATTAGAAGACTTTAAGGACCATGTTAGGAACAAGTTGTCAAAAACAAAATCTATATAGTTGCTAAGAGCTTACAATGGTTTAATCAACTTTTTATATTATTAGCTATGCTGTGTGATAACATGATTCAATTTCTAACTTCCGAAGTTACGTAGGTTAAAGAAAATTCTGCTCTAACCTATGACAATTCAATGACACAATCCTATAATAGTCTAGCTTGCTGCCAATGCTTTTTAAAATGTTTACAAAGTGCTAAACAGGTGCAATGGGGATTTGGATTGAAATAACAAAGTGTTTAGTTTTAGTTTCCTTTACTTTATTGTCATTGCACCTCATACAAGAAAATTAAATGCCATCTTCAGTGTACATTATAACTACAAAAATAAAACACCAACACACACCCTTCATTCTATACAATTGAATTGAAAACCTGATATTGCATTAATATTGTAGAATTCAGTATAGTTACTGCCCTGAGATAGAGGCTGTTTTTCATCCTATTTGTCCCTGTTTTTATTATCCTGTACTGTCTGCCAGATGGTAATAGTTCCAAAAAAGGATGCCCAGGATGAGATGGATCTTTAAGAATATTTTTAACTTTCTTAAGGCAGTGGGAGCTATAAAGCTCTTCTAAAGAGGGGAGAGGACATCTAATGATCCTTTGGGCAATGATGTTAATCTTCTAGAGCTCTGTCCTATCTGCCACGGTGCAATTGGCAAACCATACACAGGTGCAGTAAGTTAAAATACTCTCTATGGTACAGTGACAAAAGGTCACCAGCAGTTTTTCATTCAGTTGTTGTTTCCTGAGAAGGTTCAGGTAGTATAATCTCTCCTGGGCCCTTTTGACCAGTGCTGCAATGTGAGCGCCCCAGGTCAGGTCCTCTTTTATGACAATACCCAGAAACTTAAAACTGGCCACTTGCTCCACTTAGTCTCCACTGATAAGCAAGGGCTGATTTTTTCGTTCTATAGTCCACTATAACATTCTTGGTCTTATTGGTGTTAAGGACCAAGTTATTGTCTCCAGACCATGAAAGCAATCGGTCCATCTCATCTTGATAGGCAGACTCATCCCCCTCAGAGATGAGTCCCACCACTGTAACCACTAACCACTAGCACTGCAAAGTTAGTAATAGTATTACCACTGTGAGTGGGAATGCAGTCATGCACATAAAGAGTATAGAGTAAGGGACTCAACACAAACCCCTATGGCAAACCAGTTTTAAGAATAAGGGCTGAAGAGATATGATTACCTAATCTGACCCTCTGAGAGCAGCCAAACAGAAAATCCATAATCAGATTGATTAAGAAAGTCCAAGATCCATAAATTTAGATACTAGTCTATGTGGAAGTATTGTGTTAAATGCAGAGTTAAAATCTGCAAAAAGGATCCTCACATAGCCCCCCCCCCCCCCATTGCAAATAAGTCAGAGCAATGTGATGATTGATGGCTATAGCATCCTCTGTAGATCTATTTCTTATGTATGCAAACTGGTGTTTATCAATGTATGCGGAAGGCCAGTAATAATGTACTGAGACATAAATAAAAATATTCATAAATGTAGATATTAATAGATGTGTTATATCTCAAAGTATTCAAGCAAAATGATAAAAAAAATCAAAATTATAATCTTAAAGATGAATACTATGTCTAAATATATATTTATATTTACTAATATTTATATGAATTACTAATTTTGATTTCAAGAGGAGATCTTTCTCCATTCCCAAAAATTTTTTGCCTCTAAATTTTGAATACTTTAATTTTGAGGCAAACTTAAGACAACTTGAAAGTTAGTTTAGACTTAAATCAACCATTCTTGTTTCATTTATGCAAGCACATCAATCTACATGCATAGATTTGAGATGACATATGATGGTACTGTGATGACCTCCCTTTATCTTTGACTGTGGCAATGAAACTGGAAAATGTGTTGATTTTGAAAGCAATGTTTAATTTCTTCTTCTATTACAAAAGAGGGGGGGGGGAGAATGGCAAGTTGAGAACCTGAAGCTAACCCAATAATATAAACCACAGGTGACTCAGATATGGTTCTGACTTTCAATTCTATCATTGCAAAATAAAAACAATGACCTATCCCACAGAAATTGTAAAACATATAACAGAACCATTGGGGGGAAATTATTAGAAAAAAAGGAAAATGATTAAAAGATATTTCTGATGAATAACACTGGCTGAAACTGAACTGTTCCCAAAACTTCTTATTCTTCAAAACTGCACATTTTGGTTTTTGTTCATTTTGGACTCTGCTTAAAAGGAACATTTATGAATTATCCTCTTAATAAGATCACTGGAATAATTATTGTGATTGGCCTGGACAAACAAATAACAAATGGAAATTCAATTAACACTTTGATTTCATGTTTTGATTAACAGTTTTATTTTTTCAATCATATTCTTTTTATTTATTTTATTGTTTATCAGTCTTTTTATAACATGTCACAAAGAAATGGTTATCCACACAGTGATCCACAATTATCTATCTAAGATAAATTAAGCATGAGAGTCAGGCCTTGCTATCGAGTTATTTAAAAGAATAAGCCATGCAAACAGATAAGAATGAGGAACAAAGAAAGAATGGGGGCAGTCAGTATCAGAAACAAAATAGTAAGTCATAAAGTTGGTCTTTGATTCTTGGAAATCTTGTTTAAAAAAGCAATTTGGAGTGCTTCTTCTTTGGTCAATGGATTGGCCAGTTTCTCTTTTTCTGTTGCAAGGTTGCTAATAGAGATGATTTTTTAAAATTCATTTTTCTTTAGTCAATGCAAGAGGAAAAATTGTCCTGTTACCATGATATTTCTCCTAGAAAGTTAACAATGCTTTCTCTCATGAAGTCTTCTGCTGATGGATACTAACAGTCTCCTACATTTTCTGGCTTATGTGTTCCCATTGAATTTGATGGAAGAAAAAAATGTTTTAGAAATTAGTTTAATGAAGAAGACAATTTTGATGAAATTATGGATGGGGCATTGTGGTGTTGGATTGGACAAAAAGGTGACAGAATGCTCTGGATTACACATTACTACAAAATCTAACTTTTATGGCTTTGAACACATCATTAAATCCCAGAAAAATAAATTCTTTATTTTTTTCTTTATTAAATATTCTTTATTAATTACATTATTTATTTTTATTAAAATATTTTAGTAAAATAAAATAATAAAGTTCTTTTTTAAATAGTAGTATTACCATTACAATAAATGGAAACCTTATTCTTTGGAAGTTATTGGTAACTTTCTTATAGATTAAAGAGAGAATTTGGGGAAACTGTCCAAAATCTGTTGAAAATTTTGAAGAATTTATAGAGGCCACATTTGTTAATTCTAAAATAATCATTGCATTATTTTTTTTTAAAAAAACCCAAAGTCATATTGTTAACAGCTGAATATATTTGCTTTAAAACAAGTTCAATTTGTTCATGTCCATATAAATTTACAAAAGATGGAAGCCCCTGTGTGAATTTTGCCTTACATATATTACTCAGATTTCTGTGGCATTGGTGACAACAAAAGGTGCAGGATGTTATTAAAAGAGTATATCAAAGGAGCTGGAATATCCTATTATAAAAGAAATAGCGCACTTACACTCAGATAGCTCTGTTACTGGATGAAATCCTGAAATTGATAGGATTTGCCATCTGCCATTTGATCTGCCATCAAATTAAGATGTAAAATTAGCCAAAAGATATTATGGCATGATTAACGTAACTGTCCTTATCATAACTGAGATTTCTGTATCAGATGCCAGCACTACAGTGTCATTAAAGCATGACAACTTGTTAATTTTTTAATTATCATGGAGAAATAAATTTGGATTGTCTACATCAAATGAAAAACGTCTTGCAAGAATTTTGTTCAATATGAATTATAGGGTTCCATAAAAATGTAGATATTATCTTTCCAATAAATTAGCCCTTAAGTGTTAAAAATATCAGTGGCAAACTATCTAGCTAATATGTTCTCTCATGGTGATTCAATTTAGGAATGCTTAATTATATTATCTTTTTTCATATCTGTTTTTAAAGTGATATCACAGTACCACTTTTCTCAGTTGTGTAGCCATTATTATTACAAAAAAGAATATTACATTCTAAAGCTTTGTGCTTTAGTGCACATCAATATTTAACACTACCAATCTATGTTTCTAGAAACTATGTGACTTCAAACAGCATTTTATTATTTTGGCAACTGTGCAGATACAATTCCAGAAAAGAATACCAGAGCTGGAGTTTTTATGAAATGAACCATCTGCTAGAAAGCTGTCAGATAGTTTATTTCTTTTAAATTCACATGAAAAACCTGTATTTCAAGCAGTGATAGAGCAGGAGGTTGAACAGACTTTTGAGGAGCTTGCAATATCTCTTAAATATTTAATTTAATTTAATGTAAATGTGCAATTTAAGTAACACAGACTGTTCGCAATTTAATCATTTACAACATTATCTAGGATTGCAAGGCAGTTTACAAATAGTTAAACAATAATAAATTCACATAGTATCATACAGAAGAATTATGGCACAACTTAAACTCCATAAATACAATTAGTAATTCAAATAGTATAATGTAAACTCTAGGGACACTTCAGTCATAAATATTCATTCTCTGAAAGCATCAGATATATTTCTATTAACTTCCACTTATATAAAATTCCATTAGTAAATAGCAGCAAATGCTATTTATTATTGAAGTATATCATACTATCTCAAGTCTCATCAGTTTAAATGGGTTTACCTAAAGGTCAAATACATATCAGTAAGCACAATTTATTGCCATACTGAATGAAACACATACACTGATCACACTTTTCTTTCTAATGTTAAATTCATTATAGAAATTCTTGTGATTTAAAGAGTATATTCTTGCACAGTTTTCTTTGGAAGCCATCCTGTTGGTGATGTCCAGGGAAGTAATCTCTGTTTACTGATTCCCCATGAATACCACATGGGCTATGTCCAGCAAAAATTCTCCTCTATTCCTAAGGATGCACCTTGCTTTAAAGTTATCCCTCTAGGAAGCAGTTTCTGGCTAACACCGATGAGATTCAGTTTTCTAAATCCATATTGTCCATCAGCCTTACTAACCATCAGAAACCTGGCTCTGAAGGAAATAAAAGGGCTACTTCAACTTGGCTTGACCGTATTCAAAATTAATCCTAAGTAATAACTATGGATTCTACAGTTCTGTACTGTATGTATGTGGATCTATAAAGAAAGAAGGATTAGAAATACTTAAAGCAGCAGTAAAAGTTCATAGTATATGTAGCTGTGTACATTGTCAGACACTGAGTAAACTGTGTTTTCCATAGTCTAAATGGCAATGGAACTCCTGGGCTCAATTTCTCAATTAACTTGCAGTAGGTTCAACTGAGTTAAAATTGAATGTCATTGTTTTTGTAACAAATCCTTCATTCTTATTTTTTCCTGCTTGTCAGGAGAAGACCAGCAGAACAGCAATTAGTGATAAGCAGTGCAATGAAAAAGAACCAAATATACACTAATTAAGTCACTCACCAAGCTCATTCATTTCACTGGCAGATTTAATCAATGTTTTTCTCAAATGCCTAAAATATCTTACGATAATTTAAAGTTTTGTTATTATTGTGCCTTTAAACACAGACAGGGTGCCTGGAAATTTTAAAGTGCTCCTCCTATCTTCAAAATCACTTCCTAAATATTGTGCCTACAGCTTAATAACTTTACACTGGACCAATTATAATAAAATTCTAACAACTTTGTGTTTACATTCTAAAGTCAAAGGGAATATGATGGGCAAACTATGAAGGATCACATAATTGTATATATTGCTACATAATGAGGTGCAAACATTCATTTAATTTCCTCTTCCATTTTTATCCTGAGTCCAAACAAAATATTAACATAAAGTGAGGCTGCATAATTTATGTATTATCCAGTTTATTGGGATTCTTCTTGCTACTACTCCATGGAAATTCACCTTTGAATTTACATTTGCTGGAAAAAATAAAAAATCTTTGCTGCCAGTAACAGTTTAATGCTTTTGTTCAATACCTCTTTCCTACAAACACACTTTAAGGGATTACATGAATGAGAATATAGAGATTAATGATTATCCAATCCAGGTTGGAAAACTAAAAATACCTAAATTGTTCCAGGCTTCAAGAGAGTTGACTTCAATGAGCTAAGAGAAAAGGTAGAAGGATTCCATGAATGGAAATCCTAAAAGGAAAAACAGTTCAGGACAACTGAGAAATTAAAAAGAGAGACATAATGAAGGCACAAACAATACCAAGAGGAAATACCAAGAGGAAAAATGATGAAATTGGCTTGGTTGCAAAATATATGTTATAAACTAATAAACAAAAAAGACAAGTTTTAAAAATGGAAAGAAGAAAATATAGCAAAGACAGAATGTCAGGAAATATCGCAAAACTGCAACAATGTAATCAGGAAGAGTAAGGCTAATCATGCACTACAGTTGTCCATGAATACCAAAAACAAGAAAAAACAAAAGAAACAAAAAAAAAATCCATTCCAAACAGTTTTTTTGGGCATGACCAGAACTAGAGTCAAGGAAAGAGAATCCTATCAGATGGAACAGAGGACAAGGCAATAGTGGCAATAGTTTAACTATTTGATTAATACTTTGTATTAAAAGTTAAAAAAAGTTAAAATACTGTCTTAAAAGTTAAAAACAATCCAATTTGTCAGAAGCACCATGAACAACACCGTAGAAATTTACATGACACTGTAACCAGGTTTTACATCCCCAAATGCTTCATTGTAGCATATCCATTTATCTACCAGTTTCTAAAGAATCCAGCACTTCTGTTTGAATAAAGCCTAGTTTAGCCATCTGAGACGTATGTATATTTTACAAAAATAATTCCACATTTGGGATTTACAGAAAATTGTACATACAGTTACTGAAAAAGACATACATATTTAGCTGTGGCTGTTGCTCCTGAATATTGCTTGAATAATTTTGTATGAAGCACTTTATAAATTCATAAGTAAAAAAATATTAATCTCAAAACTATTCATAGGTTTATATGATTGGATGAAAGAAACTGGATATAGAGGCAAAATAGAAAAGGTAGAAAGATCACTTAAATTTTAAAGATATCAGCAAAGATACGCAGCATTTAAAAGCTGGCTGTTAATAGCTTAGACTTTGAATAACTTTATTGTTACTTCAAAGTAATTCACTAATCGGCATACATTAAAATGAAATTTCAAACAATTTCTCCAATTTCTTTGATTTATTACTATTAGTACCTTCACATACTTTCTTTCTTTCTTCTTTCTTTCTCTATTTATTTATCTATTCACATTTTATCATTATCTTGCAAGTTAACTACAAATATTAAAGTAACTGGGAACTGTACTACATGTAGTGTATAAATCCCAAATAAATGGAGGTTCACAAGAATGCTCTTAACCCAAAGCAATAGTTTATTGATCAAAATCACATGATGACTGGATATATGATCAATATGAATTGCCAGAGTATGAAATAAAATTATGTTAAACTTAAGTATTTGGTCTAAGAAGAGGAAGAAGCAACATACTTCAGATCTCTTATTCTGTTAAATCTGAAAGAAATTACTTTGTGCCATTCCCTATGCAATAGCTGCAGAGTAAACAAAAGTCAACAGGGAGAAATTGATGAGAAAGGATATGTCCAGTGTATACAAAATACATATTGTGTATTATTAGAACTAATATTTTTTTTAAAAAAGAACAGGATGTTTTGACATTCAACACAGGAAATAAACAACTAAGCAAAATTGATGAGCATGTTTTTATGGATTTAGATTACTCTGAATGCAAAAGAAATGCTCTAGCAGTAAAACAGTTTTTTAAAAAACAGTCGCTTCATCCAAACCATGCAGAGCTATGGAAGTTTTGTTCCATACTTAATAATAAGGTTACCTTATTATTCATCTCACTTGAAATTTCAGGAATAGGGTAATAAAAATGAATAAGAACTAAATACACTTTTGCAGAAATTGAGATTAGCTTCCATTTCAGATGATATAATCTTTTAATTAGTAAAAATATCATATATAGTTTTTATTTAAAAAAAATAAAGATTAAAAACAATGAACATTTTGGTAGAAAAAGGGAAAATAACGGAAAAGTAGTAAGTGAAAAAAATGCAAAGAAATAGAGAATATTTTCAGCAACAAAAATGAAAACAAAACAAATGAGAACAAAATCTCTCTGAAGTCAATTGATCATTTGATTTCATCTTATCTTCGGCATGTTCTTGTTAGCCATCTCTCAACAGCTCTAATGTTTTGCCTACTGTTTCCTTTCTAGAAAATGCTTCTTGTATCAAGATCCATAAATCCATTTTGGGCACAATATGGTTTATATGTATTTCATGTTCTAAATATAGCATTTCTAATATAGTGATTTTTAAAAGCTAGCAACTTTATTATACCAAAGAAATCCATGCCATACAAACCTCAAGTCATGCATTTCTAGTTTTAAGATTCTCTTATTTCTCAGCAGCACCCACTCCTTCAACCAAAACAAACAGCATGCAAAATACAATTTCAAATCAGGCAGTCACAATCCACTTCATTCCTTTTCATCTTTAAGGATTTTATATTTCATCCTTGTCATATAAACACAAATATACCAGTGCATCTTTCTGCCACATTTAAATAATACATCAGTTATAAAAATAGGTTTAGTTCAAAATAAAATATATTATTCTAAGAAATGCATTCATTTTTATTCAGAAATTCTTCCCAATTCTCATAATTAGTCCCATTTTAGCATATCATTATGAATTTCTTTCTATGTCAAAACATAATTGTTATGAAATAATATACAATTCATATTAGTTATAGTAATATCCATTATTTCACTTTTTTCCTCAGTTTTAAAATCCATTTTTCCATCAATTCTTCTAGCTCTTCCATCCTAATGTTTTTTGTAATATCGTTTTGTCATTATTAATTTTAAATTCAGCTAATGCAGCAAAATTGTTTAATTCTTTCATTAATATTTTTATTCTTTCCAAGTCCGGAATTATCACCAAATCATCAGCAAATTCCTGTAATTTATGTTTTCTTTTTAATTCTCACTCCAGCAATTCTTTCACCCTATCTTATGTCGCTATTCAATATTTCCAGAGATAAGATGAATAACAATGATAATGAGGGGCATCATTGCCTTTTTGTCACTTAGCAGCTTTTGTTAATTCTCCATATCTGATTATGTGTATTTTGGGAAGTATAAATAAATTGTCGTCATCATCACGTCCTGTGCTAAGCATATTGGGTTGCAAGTGTAGTACACAATTTTTGGTCCGCAGCTACAGTTTCTGCATCTACAGTTTCTGCCTTTAAGGTTGATGTTTTCCAGGCCTCCACTCTAACCAGGCTGGAGACTTGGTTCTGCCAGTGCGCCAGGGGAACCCAGAGTGGGATGGAGCCCATTAAATGGCTCGTGTGATCTGCTATCACCAGAACTGGGGATGGAGAATGATTTTATTATGATTTTATTAGTATATTAATTTACTTGATTTTTAATTAGTTTTATTGTTTTTAAATATGGTTTTTATATTCTATAAGCCGTCTTGAGTTGCCATGGGCAAATAGGTGGCAATATAAACAAACAAACAAATAAACAAATATGTACATAAAAAACATAAATTAAAACATAAATAAATGAATAAATGACTGATGCAAACTTCAAGGTTTGCAGATAAAAACCTGTTTTAGCTCACATACATGTGACAAGTTTCTGTAGTGCAATTACAGGCTCCAGAATCAGCATTACCCATGAACCAAAGAAACTATACCAGTTCACAGATATATCCAAAGAGTGAGATTCATTAAGCTATACTTCCATATGTCACAAGGAGTGAATATGGAGAACATGAGCTTTTGGAATAATTAAGAAATTAATAAACAAGCTACTTGATAAAAAACATATTTTTTTAAAAAAATAATGATAACATAATGTTGGTTTCAGTGTAAAAATGTGGTTTGATGAATCAAACAGGAAACATGAACACCCATTAGAAGAACATGCAATCACAAGTTCAGTATAAGAGATCACTGATAATTGTTTCAAGAGACCATTATTATGAAACATTATTGTTAATAGATATATAATAACATTTTTAATCTGGTGCTTCTTAAAGTAGGTTGAACTTTAGCTCTCATAATTGTCAGAAAGCAGAGTTAATAATTGCTGGTTCTGTACTAAAAGCACAATTCAACATATCAAAAAGGCACTAGGGAGGCTATTGTATAATAACCTAAATCTGTCTCCTGTCTTTCATGCTACAAATTTGTTATTATATTTTGTGCTTATATTGGGGAATGATGGATTTACTCTCTTTAAAAAACAAAATATCTGAGCTCATATTCTTTGTTACTTATTAGATAAAATGATTCATGTTTCTATGCTACAATTTGGAAATTGGAATTACTATTTTTGGCTTAGATGAACAGCTAGGTTGCAACCATTTGTTCTTTTTGTAAACTTAAATATTATATCACTGTGAAATAAATTAATTGATTTGTAAACAAATAAATCTCAAAGGCCAATATGCAGCTTTGCATTTGCAAATTCAAAAATTTGCTCATTTCAAAAAGTGAGCTTTGCTGTCCCTTACATATGAGTTACATAAATCTTTCTTAGAGATGCAAGATACCCTTAGATCACTGGCAAATCTATGGCAGGGAGAAACAGAAACAAAGCGATGAAAAACTAGAAGTAATATAATATATCACATAAGTAGTCATAATATTATATCATATAACAACCTGTATATGATATATACTAAAGTAAAAGTGGACACATAGAAATCACATAAGATAAGACTAATTCAAATGAGATCTTATATATAAATTAGTGATTTTAATATTGTATGTTTGTTGTTCATTTTTTTGATTATAATTATAATAGCAGGTGCCTTTTGATACAGATTCTTAAACATTTCAATATTAAAAATGCTTGTTTCTAGTTTGCCTTTTTCCATTACAAGTCCATTCTTAGATATTGCTGCCTAATTAATGCACCATTCCATATATAATTATTCAGTTGAGCCTGCATGATGACAAGTAACGTCAGTGAGTATGTCAGTTGTGGTGTTGAAATCTAAAGGAACAGCAGTCAAAGCTTGATGAATAATCAAGCCTTACTTAATTGTAATTAATTTGTCACCACGCAGACAATTTAAAACAAAAACCATAACATTCCACAACTAGGTAAGAGCCAGATGTCGATCCTAGGGGCACCATTGCACAATTGCACCAGCATTTCCTAACTCCATGGAACATTCCATATTTGCCCCAACATAGCCAAACTGAAAAAAAATCCACCAGTTAGTGAATGAATCTAAGAGTACATTACAAGAGTTGGATCAAAATCTTCTAATACAATACAAATTCCTATATCCAATTTTTATATACTGATATGTAATTTTTTGTTAAAAACTACATTTTTATTTGTCTACAATTATTCAGTAGTGTTAACAATGTCAATGTCAGATCACTTCTTAACTTTAAATAGTGATGCTGGATGCTGGATTTTAGTTGAGGGTCTATGAAAAGCAGAACATATTCCATGAATTAAGAACAAACATTTATGTGAAAAAGTAAAATACAGAAGCCCAAAATATCAGAATTGTTCCTTCCACTCCCTGCTCCCCAATGAAAAGCTAGATCTTTCCTTGGTTCACTCAGAAATGCAACATGTAAACAAAACTTTTCATTTTTTTAATATTTATTATATATTTAGAAGTTTTCATTACCTTTTCCATTTGTATATTATTACAGTAATAACTGGCATAGCTTCCAGACTTGTAAGGATAATGTTTACACATTCTCCTCCTGAAGTCTTAGCTGTGAATGGGGTCGGGCTACAACTGTAACCCCTTTCTGTGTAATCCCACTGCTTGGTTTACCTAATTCTGGTGCTGTCTGTCTACTTTAATAGGTCAGATCTAAGTAGAAGATTTTTCTCAGGTTTTGGAGATTACTTCACTGATTAAATCCATTATATCACTGATGTTGGTGCAATTCACAAATAAGGCCGATATGTAATTCACGTACATTAAAGGCAAGTAACTTCCATGCTATGTTGAATGTTTTAGTTCAAAGAAATGGGATTACAATAAATGGAACTGCATTACATGGAAGAAAGAACGTGGTGGGATATATCAAGATCAGAACTCTTCATAAATGATCTAAATAAGGAATAAAAGGGGAGCTCATCACATTTGCAGATAACACCAAGCTGGGAATAATTGCTAACACTTTGGAGGAATGGTGGCTACCTGTACACCATGCCAGGAGTTCAGACCAGCTCCCCCAGAGGCGCCCGCTAAGGAGTGGGAGCAACCTCAAGCACCGTGATCTAGGGTGCACATTGACTTTGCCGGCCCAGTTCATGGCCAAGTATTCATGGTAGTTGTGGACAATTACTCAAAATGGTTAGAGATATAGTCCTCATGGCCACTACCATGGCAGAAGCGGTCATCAAGGCACTATGGACACTTTTTTCCACCCACAAAAAATTGTGGGTTGGCAGCCACAAGAATTTATAAAAGGGAGTTTATAAAAGTGTCATCCGTTTACTCAGTTACAGAGTCCGGCATCTCCTGCAGCCTTCAGCACCAAGTTCCCCTTCAGCCCGTCTTGTTGACCTCAAGGACTCAAGGGGAAGGTGGTAAGGAAGCTTCTGTTTTCATTTGGGCACCAGGTTCAAACTTCACTCAGGAGTCCCACTTCCCCTTTTACTAGCAAATGGATCTGCATCATTTAGCAGTAGAATATATTTTATTCCAATTTGTCTCGGACAACAGCCCCAAGTTACGGCCATGCAATTCAATTCAGATCACCCTTCTTAGCATCGCAGGGAATCAGGCATGCCCTGGTCGCTCCATTCCATCCAGCCAGTAATGGATATTTTTAATCATCATATTTTGCTAATGCTTTCAGGATGCTTCCATTTCCCAGTTCTATTCATTTTTTTTTTTCATTTTTCCTTGCTGCATGGATAGTATAGCACATTTTTTCAAGTTCAAAGTTCATTCTGATGTCACTGCTGAATAGTTGAACTGTGTTCAGTATTGATTCAAGTTCAATGGGGCTTTTTGTATACAGTTTTAAGTCATCCGTGTATAGTAGATGGTTTATCTTGCCATGTTGTCTTGAGATTTGGTATCCCAGGATTATTGTCAGTGAAAATAATGTGATGTTGAACAGTAGTGGCAAAAGTGAGTTTTCCTGAAGATTCCTCATCTGATGTTGACTTCACCAATGTTCTCCAAATTTGTTGTTAAAACTGTTTTCCATTTTTGCATGTTTGCATGATGATGATGATGATGCATCTAGCAGATTTGGGCACAGTAAGTATTGGAGCACAATGAATTCATGTTCTCAATTACAGTTCCTCTAAATTAAGTCATTTTTACTTTCATGAGATATAAAGCAAAATTATCTATAGTTTTAGAGAAGGTCTGTCAAACTCGTGTCATGTTGTTGTCATGTGATGTATCGTGACTTTTTCCTCCTTTGCTAAACTGGGTGGGGGTGTTGCCAGCATGTGGCATATCCATGGGTCATGAGTTTGACACCTCTGTCTTAGAGTTTCAGAGCAATTGGGATCAGAATTTGTATCACTGAGTCATGAAGTGTAAATGCATCAGTTAATAATGGCAATCCCTGCAGTCCCAGTGGCTGTTGTTAATCAAATCCCAAGGTCATTAGGCAAGTTAACTTCCTACTGACAAGTAACTGGAAAACTGGTAGGAAGTTTAAGGCCCAGGAGGTTTGTGGAGGCTGGTGGGTAGGTTAGTGGAAGAGGATGTGGGAGACCGTGGGAGAGAGATGTGGCAAGGATGCTGAGATGACTGCAACTCTGTAACCAGGAAAGTGCGTGTAACAGTATAGTAATAGTAGAGCGTATATAAATCGAGGGCTACCTATAGTCAAACTATAATAATGTGTTTATACTCTTTATCTGAACTTTTCAACTTTTGAATTTTTCTTTTGTTGTAAGATATGTTGTTTCTGATCTGGATCCATTTTCTACATTGCTCATGTTGTGGAGAAAAGTTCAATAATGAGTAAATGTGGAAAACTTCCACAACATTATCTTATAATCATGTACGGTTGCTCCCATCTTGAAAATTGAAATTGTGCTTTCTATAGCCAGAGTCACTTTCTTCTTTTTTTGTACTCTAACACAAATAATCCTTGACATGATCACAACTGAGCCCAAAGGTTCTATTGCTAAGCGAGATAGTTGTTATGTGGATTTTCTCCCATTTTATGATCTTTTTTGCCACAGTTGTTAAATGAGTTTAACTAACACAGTTAAGTTAGTAACAGAGTTGTCAAGTGAATTTGGCTTCCCTATTGACTTTGCTTGTGGAATGTCACAAAATGTGATCACATGACCTATGTACACTGTAACCACCATAAATAAATGCTAGTTGCTAAGGGTCCAAATTTTGATCATGTCACCATGGGGATGCTGATACAGTTATGTTTGAAAATAGTTGTAAATTACTTTTTCCAGTGCCTTTGTAACTTTGAATGGTCACTAAATGAATGGTCATGCATTGAGAACTACCTGTAATACAATTTTATACTGCAATTTTATTTCTTTGCAACTGTTTATCCACTTCATTCTTATCCCATATTTAAATTATCAATTTTAATTTGGAATTCTTATTAAAGAACTGTGGAATCTATGGACTTGATGCTATAGAACATGGCCAGGCTAAGGATTATCTTTGGCCTTTCAATGATATGTTGGAATATGCAAAGGAACAGTCCAAAATTAAAAAAGTGATTGCTGGCAGAACAAAAATATAATCTAATGTAATTAAAATGTAATTGCTTTATTTAAAAATAAAACAATTTTCCATTTATGCAATTTCTGTCACATCAAAAATTACATTGGGGGACCTTTCTGGGAGCTGCATACTCCTGAATCTTCATGTAATATATATTTAATATAATGTGAATAGTGCCCCCCCCCCCCCCCCCGCAAAAAAAAGACAATCTGGCATTTAGCTTCCGGGCAAGAAACATCCAAAAATATTCTGAACCTTCTTTCTGAAATAAGCTAAGCTGTTATCCAGCCAGTAGATTGATAATGTGATTATTTTGGACAGGTAGAAAAGAGTATCACAAAAGTGAACCATATATCATTCCAGGAGTTTAACCTGTCTGGAAAACTCCCAAGAAACATATTGCTACTTCATTTCAATTACAGTTTATGTTTATATTGCTTTTTTTACATTAACTATACTGGATCTTTTTTTAACAAAAAAAAAATTAGTTAGTTTTTAGAATTAACAGTTTTACTTAAATTCAAATAACTACATAGTGTCAAACAGTTTAAAACAACTGAATATATATTAAAAACATTAAATGAAACTAATATTTAACAAAATATTACTTGAATTATAAATTAACCAATAAGGGAAAATAATTGATAAAAGAAGAACAGAGATGAAAGGGACCTTGGAGGTCTTCTAGTCCAACCCCCTGCTCAAGTAGGAGACAGTATACCTTTCCAGACAAGTGGCTGCCCAGTCTCTTCTTAAAAGCTGTCAGTGATGGAGCACCCACAACTTATGAAGGCAGGCTGTTCTACTTGTTAATAGTTCTCATTGTTAGGAAATTTCTCCTTTTAGGGATTTTGAAAATAGGTTGACCCTTTCTTCTTTGTGGCAGCCCCTCAAATATTGGAAAATTGCTATCATGTCATCCCTAGTCCTTCTTTTCACTAGATTAGCCATACCCAATTCCTGCAATCATTCTTCATAAGTTCTAGCTTCTAACCCTTGTCTTTGTTGCTCTTTTCTGCACTCTTTCCAAAGTCTCAACAGCTTTTTTATAATATGGTGACCAAAACTGGATGCAATATTCTATGTGTAATCTTACTAAAGTTTTATAAAGTGGCACTAGTACTTCTTGAGATCTTGATCTGTTGATGTAGCCTAGGGTTGCATTGGCTTTTTTGGCAGTGGCTACACACTGCTGGCTCATATTTAAATGATTGTCCACTAGGACTTCAAGATCTGGCAGGAATAACCAATACCCCAGAACAGGGGTGGCGAACAAGTTCGACAAAAAGAGCCAAAATTTTAAACTGTGAGAGTCAGAGAGCCACACCACGCAATGACCTGCCAAAACAGACCTGGAAGCAATGTTCCCTCTAATTTTTTTTCGATGTGAGCAGAAAAGTATAGTGTTTGAGCGGCACATTTTCATGCCTGAGCACCCGAATTTTTTTCACAGATGTCACCTAAGACAACAACGAAATCAGTATTATTTGAAACTCAAAGTTATGTTTCTTCAAGGTACCCGCTTAATTCAAAGTGTTATATAATATCAGTATCACTTAACAACGCTCCTGCTTAGCAACCAAAATGTTAGCTCAGAAACTCTGGCATTTGAAGCATGCAACTCTTAAAGCTGTCAAGTTACAAGACCTTTGCACCCCTAACCCTTTAGGGAAAAAAACCCCCAGGGGTCTTCAAACCTGACAGCTCTAACACTTGTGGACTTCAACTCCCAGAATTCCTCCTCCAGTCATGTTGCAGCGACGTCATCTGCGTGGATCTGCTCCATCTTTGCTTTCTTCATTGTAGGCAGGGCTTCTGCTGAAGATGCCGACGAGTACGAGTTGCCACCAGAATAACTGCTGCTACCTCCTCCTCCTCCTCCTCCAACAGAATCACCAGATTTGCTCCTGAGCTCAGCGCTGGGTTACCTCTGCCCCCTCCCCCTCCTCCGTGCTTTTGAGGAGCCATGAGGCTTTTTTTCCCCTGCTCCCCCCCTCGCCTTCCTACTGGCTCCTACAGCCTCATGGCTCCTCAAAAGCACGGCGGAGGAGGAGGAGGGGGCAGGGGTAACCCAGCGCTGACTGAGCTCAGCTGCTCCGAGCGGAGGGGAGGCGCCGCTGCCACGCGCGGAGATGCCGGCTGGAGCTTTGGCGGCTTCATCTCAGCCGCAGCGCCGGGAGGCAAATCCGGCAGTGCTGCCTGTTAGAGGAGGAGGAGGAGGAGGTGGCAGCAGTTCTTCCGGTGGCGGTGGGGGCTTTGGGGCTTCACAACTAGCCTCAGTCGCCCCGTGCTCCTCAAAGCAAGTCTGGGGAAGTCCTTTGCAGGCGCGGCCCGTTCTAGCTGCCTGCAAAGGACCTCCCCAGCTTCCGAAAGGGAGCGCGCGATCCGAGCCACAGTATACTAAATAATGATAAGAGGCAAAGAGCCTCATTTATTTTGGCTGGGAGCCGCATGCGGCTCGCGAGCCGCGTGTTCGCCACCCCTGCCCCAGAAGATAGGTTACTGCTATTGAGGCAGGTTTCACCTAATCTGTACATGCACATTTGGTTTTTCAGCTACATGTGTTAAAACCTTACTCTTCTCCATATTGAATTTCATTTTGTCAGATAGGGCCCAGTGTTCAAGTCTGTTGAGATCCATCCATTTAAGCCTATTTTCTCAGATATTGGCTATTTCTGCCAGTTTAGTGTTGTCTGAAAATTTGATGAATTTCCCTTATATTTACTTATCTAAATTGTTTATGAAGATGTTGAAGAGTACTGGGCCTAAAATGGAACCTTGGAGTCCCCCATTGCTTACTTACCTCCATAAGTTGTAGTTTCATTGAAGACCACACATTAAGTACGGTTTGGCAGTGTCGCTACAGAAAAGACCAGATTGTTAATACCGTATTTTTCGCCCTATAAGACGCACTTTTTTACTCCAAAAAAGAGGGTGAAAATCTGGTTGCGTCTTATAGGCCGAATGTAGCCACCTGGGCAGTGGTGGGTTTCTGCTGGTTGGTCAATGAACCTGGAAGCCCCGCCCCTGTAACTCACTCGCAAGTCCATGGCATTTTTTTGCATCGCCTAGGAGTAGAGCCTTCTCTGTGGCGGGCCCAGCCCTGTGGAATGACCTCCCTCCGGATATTAGGACTACCTCTGACCTCCGCTCCTTCCGTGTAAAGCTCAAGACCCACCTATTCCAAGTAGCTGGCCTGGCTCAACCATAGTCTGATCATATCACTCCTGACGGGTTTTTTATTTTTGTAATTTATTTAATTTTTTTAGGGGATTTTTAATATTATGATTTTAATTGTTTCCATCCATTTGTCCACCTCCTCTTTGTATACGTCTATATTATATGTATGTTTTGTCCATATTTGTATTTTTATGTGTTTTATTGTACGCCGCCCCGAGTCCTTCAGGAGAGGGTGCGGCTAAAAATAAATATTATTATTGTTATTATTATTTTTCCTTCCCAAAAGATCCCTGAGAGGAGGAAAGCAAGGATTCCCCACCCCACTCAGCGCTGTTTTCAATGGGAGGATTCCCCACCTCACTTTTTCCTTCCCAAAAGATCCCTGAGAGGAGGAAAGCAAGGATTCCCCACCCCACTCAGTGCTGTTTTCAATGGGAGGATTCCCCACCTCACTTTTTCCTTCCCAAAAGATCCCTGAGAGGA